>JAECXO010000001.1:12945000-12977500 GCA_018152825.1 Scaptomyza hsui
ACACACACACACACCCTTGTGAAACACGCCCACCACTACACATGCAAAAGCTATTCCTATTGGCTAATTACTACGAGCTGCAAAATAATACACAGCGAATAATCTACATAAGATGTACATACATACATCAATGCTATGCTTATGAGTATGCGCGTGTGCGTGCGTGTGTGTGTGTGTGTGTGTGTGTGTAATTTAAAAACAACAACATACACACTCGAGATGTGCTGTGTCTAAGAAAATATGCTGAACGTTTTTCCCCAGCTGAGGACGAAGCAAAGTAAAAGTAAAACAAACTCAAAATCAAGGCGCCTCCCTAAGCACATGTGTGTGTCTGTGTGTGTGTGTGTGTGTGTGTGTAGGGGATGGGGTTGATGATGGGTAGGTGTAGGTGACTTTCTTAGACTTTCTTTAACACAATGAAATAGCAATAATAACCACTAACAAACTACAAGTACTATTTTCCCTCCGCCCTCCTCATCGAAAAAAATCTGTTTTTGGCTTTAAATGGGATCAAAAAAAAGCTGGAAAAAATTAGGGAAAAAAGCGTAAAAAAGGCTGATGGTTTTTTGAATCATTTATTCATTATCTTTGTCAAAAATATCATACATTTCATTAAAATCAATGGATTCTTCAAATTATGTAAGAATTCATAGCAGTGATGTTAACGTTTGATGACGATGAAAAGCTGTCTTTGGCTTTAAATGAGACCAAAAAAAAGCGCAAATAATTGGAAAAAAAAGAAAAAAGCTGTTGGCTTTTTTAAATAATTTATTCATTATCTTCGTCAAAAACATCATAAATTTCATTAAAATCAATGGATTCTTCAATTATGTAAGAATTTTGATGACGATGAAAAGCTGTTTTTGGCTTTAAATGGGATCAAAAAAAAAGCTGGAAAAAATTGGGAAAAAAGCGAAAAAAAAGCTGATGTTTTTTTTAATAATTTATTCAGTTTTTTCTTAAAATATATCATAAATTTTATTGAGTTCAATGGTTTGTTTATTTATTGGGATTTAGGAACCCATTGTGCCAATTTTGTACTAAGCTTTTTGAGACTTTAAAAATTGTGATTTTTAAACAAATAAACGAATACTGCAACAAAAATGTACTGGTTCAACATAATAAATAAAAAACCCATTCATTTTTGAATTATGATTTCTTTAAACATTGCCCAAATTTGGTATTAAATAAAAAAAAATACAAAAAAAAAAGCTGATCTTCCAAGCTAATTTTTCAAGCGATTCGGCCAGATTTGATGGGCAAAAAAAAGCTGATTTGACATCAGTGTCTGTGCGCCACATGCAGCTAAAAATAATTTGTCGCCCCACCCCCCCTCCGCTCCCCTACCCAGCAGGGTTGTCGCGTCTAGTGCGTCCTTTTTATAGAGTACACTAAACTACAAAACTACAGCGAAGAAGATGTCAAAATCCCACAACAACAACAACACCACTGTCTTTTTGGCCTTGCTCTCCCACACACACACGCACACCCTAGTGAGGGGGGAGGGGGTTGGGGGTAAAGGCGCGTGCTCTGCCGAAAAAAAGAAAGAAAGAAAGAAAGAAGAAAAAAAGAAAAAACGTCGTCGCACTTGTTGGCATCTAGAAGTCGCCGCGCCGTCTAAGAGTAAAGCGAAGAGAGCACAGAGAGAACATTCGCATGGCATACTTTGAGGCGTCGCGACGTGGCCCGAACAGGGACGACAGCGATGCCAGCTACTGGTGGGTACTTTACTTGATGATTATGGCGACGATAATGATGATTGGAATGGCTTTGATGGCGTTGAAAATGAAGATTGCGTGTAGTAGATTTCTTTGTGCCTTTTCTCTCCGACCCTCTGTCAGGTGTGTGTGTGTGTGTGTGTGTGTGTGTGTGTTCGTCCTGCTTCTTTACTATTTTCTGTTGCTTCAATTTTATGTGCTCTTGTGTGTGTTTGTGTTTAGGTTAAGGTAATGCTTACAACTACACACTATCAACATTTGATTTGATTACGCTCATTTGTATCCTGACATGTGAGTGTGTGTGTGTGTGTGTGTGTGTGTGTGTGGGTCAATTTGGTGGCCATAACCACAAAACTAAATTATAAGAATAGAAGATCTAGCAACAAGCAACAAGAGACTTACAACTTTGAGGGGGGTGGGGGTGGGGAAGGGGAGGGGGAGGGATGGTGGAGGGTGAGGGGGGCAATGAAGGCCACACGGCGACTTTTGCCGGCTGGCTGAGTTCATGTTTTTTTCTTCTCTTTGCCTTTCTTTCCTCTGCTTTCTGGACTCAGTGGGTGAAGGGGTGGGAAAGGGGGGGAGAGCAGCAGGACCAAAAGCAGGACCAAGGCAAAATGGCCAGCTTCTTTGAGCAGTTAGTAACTGTTAAGACGTCGTCGTCGTCTCGTCGCTCGTCATTTTCGCTTTATTTGTGGGTTCTTCTTCGTCTTCTTCTTCTTGTTTTTTTTGCGTAGTTTTCTCTCTTCGGTTCTGTTTGTGTTTTTTTTTTTTTTTTTGCCGGCTTGCCAACAGCAACAATAACAGTTAGTCCTGAAATGTCCAGGACATGTTGCTTGTTCTTGAGCTTGTTCTTGGGAATCTGAATATAAATGTTAATGTGAATGTGATTTAGTTGCTATTTGATTGAATCGGTTAATGAATACATATACTATATAGTATATATACTATATAATATCTGGTCTAGTTGGTCGCTTCTTGCAAACAGACACAACAGCACATCAGCCAACAATAACAACAAATTTAAATTAAAATTTAAAAAAAAAAAAGAGTACACACACACACACACACACACACACACGCACAAAACTCGACGCTTTTTTCGGCTGAGTATTTTTGCGTGCGTCGCCCCGTCGATTTGCCCCTTTTGCGACGCCAGTGGGTGGCAAGCTCAACCCACCCCACCCCTCCCCTCGTCCCCCCTCTTCCCACACTTACTGCACATAGTTGTATTTTGGTTTTGTATTTTTTACTTCTTTTTTTATGCCCTTTACAATTTGTTGTTGTTGTTTTTTGCTGCTTTTTTTTTAAAATTTCGTGCCGTCGCACGGGGGTTGTTTGTGTGTGTGTGTGTGTGTGTGTGTGTGTGTGTGTGCGGCAGAGACGCTGGCGTCGCAGCAGCGGCGGACGCAGCATGCAGCGGGGTTGGTTATGGGATTCTTTTTTTTGCTCACACACATGCAAACACACACACACACACACACACACACACATACACATGCGCGCTCACTCTTTTTTTTCCTCGTATTTTTTGTTTCAAAGTGTTGTTGTTGTTGTTGCTGCTTTTGGTTTTAGCATTTTTCGTTTTTACTTTTTTTTTTTTGGTTTTTTTGTTTTGTTTGCGATTTTCCTTTTGCCAACGTCGCCGCTGACGCAGCCGTCGCAGTCGCAACCTTTTTTTTGCCTAACGCCGCCGCCGCCGCACGCAGAACAAAAAAAAAAGGAAGAGAGTAGAAGAAGAAGAAGAAAAATAAAGCTAGTTGTTGTGAAGGGGGTGGGTGGGTGAGGGGGGTGATGTAGGCCGCCGAAGCGGGCGAAGCGGTAGGATTGGATTGCGGGGATGGAAGGGCGGAAGGGCGGGAAGGGTGGAACGGCAAATGCCATGGAAATGAGTAATGAGAGTGTTTAGTCCTCGTGTGTAGTTTAGCGGGTGATTTCGATGGCATCGCAGTCAGCGGACAACGTGCCACATGCCACATGCTGCATGCTGCATAATGCGGACAGTGCCTGTGTTTTTTCGGCCACAGTAGACAAATAGCAACAGAAGCAGACGCGTCTAGTGCGGCTAGTGAAAGCAGGCGAAAGCAGGCGAAAGCGACGGCTTCAAAATCATAGCATAACATTTGGCGCACTCATTAACGGATCCCCCTCTGCCCCCCCTACACACAAATCTGTCTCTGTGTGTGTGTGTGTGTGTGTGTGCGTATGTAATAGCTTCAATTGTGTGCTAAATTTTCTATTTCATTGTCGCGACGTTGGCGTCGACGTCGCAGCATCGCAGCAGAAGTTTTTGAAAGCTTCGTCGTTTCTTGCGGCTTCGTGTGGCAGGCGAAGTCTTTCGTGCTTCGTGTGTGTGCCGAGGACGAGGACGCGACTCTTTAGACACGGTAGCTGCGCTGCCGTCGCTGCCGTTGTTGCTGCCGCTGTTGTTGCCGCTGTTGCCGCTGTTGCTGCTGCCGGCTCGTCCTGTGGCTGGCTGCCTTGGCGTTACTTGGCTCACTTCAATTGAGTTCCGTTTTTAAAAATAACGTTAGTTGCTGTTTGTTGCTCGTTACGTGCGCGTGTTGCGACGCGCAACTGAAAACAACAAAACACACAAAAAAATATATAAAAAATAGCCAAAGTCAAGTCAAGCCAAAAACCAAAGCAAACCGAAAAAAAACACAAACAGAAACTGAACCTGAATCAAATTTAAGGACATTCCACAGCTTCTGCTTCTTCTAATAAACCAAAAAAAAAAACAAACAAAAACGAGCACAAAAATTCAGAAACAAACCAAAAATATCTTAGTGCAAAGCGAACAATATTGTTTAGATTTTTTTTTGTGTCGTCCTTTTTATCGAGAGCATAATTTATCGTGAATTCAAATATCGTCTTTTTTTTCCGTTCGTTATATTTTTTTTCAAGTGTCTGTTAATGCGAAAACGCGAGCCACAAATGTGCAATAATTGTTATTAATTCAAAACTAAGGAACAACAACAATTCGTGATTCAGTGATTCTCAAAGCTTCAAAACAAAGAAAAAAAACACAAAAAACACAAAAATTCCAAGCTTAAACTTCAAACAAACTCCACAAATGAAAGCGTGAACGAAAGCAAAAGTGAAAGACAGAGAGAGAGAGAGAGAGAGAGAGAGAGAGCTGCTGCAGGACACAAGGACACTCAGAAGAAGAGGGCAGAAGAAGAAACGAAAACAAAAACGCATTTCAGAACAGCAACAAAAGTCCAAAAACCGGAAACTCAAACATGTAAGTGCTACCCGAATCTCTGAACCCGTGACCATGAAACAGTTACTTTTGCAAAACGATCTCAAACAAGTGAAATTTGTGTGATAAACGTGGGCAATTTAAGTTCGAAAATCCTCCTCACACATAACCATGAATCAAAATAAGAAAACTAGCTCAAAAATCAAGTTTTCTTATGCAAAAAAAGTGTTGGAAAATGGAGTGTTGAAAGTTAGTTAGAGATCTCTAACTTTCTTAATGTTGATTAATCGTTCCTTTATAAGAATAACACAAAATTTGAGTGTTGTTTGTGATAAAATCCTTTCAGACTTCTGACCTGACAATGGATCAGTTAATTATTGAACTTATCCTTGGGGTTTTCTATTTCTTTGGTTTTTCCCCCAAATAGTTATGTCATCGTTTACCCCAAATCTTATTTTTGTAATAAATATCCAAGTAGAAAAGGCCTAGTTCTTAGTCTAAACTCTTACATTATTGTAAGATACCAATAACAAAAATCTGTAGTTATAATAAAGTGAAATGAATTGAATTGAATTGAATTGAATTATTTAACTTATCCCTTTATTGCTATTCTTTCATAAGAATATTTTTGAAGTTTGAGTGATATTATGATCTGATCATGACATCTGTTAACTTTTTAATAGGCTTGTTGATAATATATAGCAAAATAGCAATATATCGTTATTTATATCGGGATATTTTGTTTGCCCAAATATCGAGTATGCAATTTTTTTTTTTTTGGGATATTTTTATATTGGATATTTAATAATTGGTCAATTTGAAAAGGCTTGTCAATAACGAGTCGGAAAATAGGGAGCTGAAGTTATATCTCAGCTTGCCGGAAACTTCATGGAAAAGTAATCCCATAAAATATATCTTATAAGCCCTGGTAATTCAGTGCCTTGTTTTCTCAAAAGTCGTTAAAAATATAATACATAATATGTTATTCGGTAATTCGAAAATATATTGTGGCAAAAAAGGAGAGGAAATAAAAATATCAAAAATATTGATGTATCGATATTTTCAATGTGATATATCAAATATTTTATTTATTTGATTGTTACAGAGAATAAATTCCAAATAACAATTTGTTTTAAAGCCAGAGCAACAAAGGCCTTCAGGCAGACTTATTTTTCATATTTACATTTTATACTTTATATCTCTATGTGTAGTTTATTAATTATTTTTATAAAATTTTCTATATTTGATATATTGGGTTTTGAGATAAGGATGTTGAGTGTGGGAGAATTAAGGGATATTTATCAAATATCATATTGATATTGTTTCAAAACATAAAATATTATCGATAAGATATTTTAAAAAATATTCAACCTTCTTGCTTTTGCCAATCAAATGTTCTTTCATAAGAATATTTAAATTTTTTGCTTTATTCTAAGTAACAAATTTTTTAAAGCTAGCTTAGTGAATTTAGTTAGTTATTTTATTTGCCTTCTGAGATATTTTATTTTTTATAATTTTTTTTGACAGTTGAAACGAGAACTTACAAATATCAGATACATATATACTAGAATCAAGAATGGAGATTGTGAGGTAGACGGGAGGGAGGAAGGGAGGAAGGGAAGTGATCGCTGGTGCGATTCTCATATCTCTCGCACTTAGTCACGAGACAAATAGGCGCAACTGAAACTCAACTGCAAGCAGACTGACAGAAAATATATATATATATACGTATCTACGTATTATTCGAGTATATTCTCATTCAGGAACGTAAACGAACCAAACGCTGAAAGTCGTTGAACTTAAGCGTATTTTGGGCTCTTTTTTGCTTTAGCTTTGTTTTCACAACTGATTGTGTGTTCGTGTGTGTGGGTGTCTACTGTAAGCAAGATCTAACGATCTGAACTCATGCCAATATTGATATTACACAAGTATGCAATCTCCTAAGTCTGAAACAAAGAAACAAAGAAGCGAGAGAGACAAAGGGAGAGAGAGAGAGTGACAGGTAGCTAAAACATATTACGTATACGCCGCGTTTTTAGCGTCGGCTTTTATTGTTTGCTTCATTTTTTTTTTTTTTCTGCGGTCAATGGACGCCACGTTTATTAGGCCTTCAGAGCAGAGTGCAGTGTGAGTGTGTGTGTGTGTGTGTGTGTGTGTGAACAATTAGAACAAACATGAGAGAGTTCATTGCGCGATCGTATTGTGATCATTACATTTGTTGTTGTTAATTATTTGTGTGTGTTTCATGCGTTCGAGGTCAATGCCGATATGTGTAATTGTAACCAAAAAACAAAAAAAAAAAAGAACAGGAGGGAAAGGGAAACTGATCTCGATTTCATTTGCATTTCGACTGCTCTTGAAGACATTAAAAAAATATATAACAAAAATTGTGATGAGTAAAGAAGTCCAAGACTGAGCCCAGCAAACACAAAAGGTCAAAACAAAAATAAATACAAAACTACAGACAACAAAAAAATGCGTATTCTGAAAAAATAAGCAAAAAACTCAAGTGCGAAATATAAAAAATAAAAAATCGCCACGCATGAAAAAAGCAAATAGAGTAGAAAAAAATGTAGTTCAGCAAACAAACAACAGACAAGAGACAACGGCCCAAAGACAAAACCAAAGCCAGAAAAAAAAAACTGACTAAAGCAAAACAAAAAATCAGCAAAAAATTGTACAGCACCCAAAATACAAAAAACCAAAAAAAACTGAAGCCAAAACAATTGCAACGCCGACTGGCAACAAGTTCCTTCCAGATGCGTCTCAGGGCCAGACAGAGAGAGACAGAGAAAAAGAGAGAGGGGGGGAAAAAAATGAACGATTTCAATTTGTTTTAAGCCTCGAATTAGGTTATGTGTAATGTATCTAAACATGCATGTGCATGCACACAACAATGTACAGTTATGATGCGAAAGACGCGATAACCAATCGGGAATCGGCAGAAATTGAGAAATTGCAATTTGCAATACATACAAACATCGAAAACAGGCCAAAGAATTTTTTTTTTTTTTTTTTTTTGGGGGGGGCATTGTAAAATAATGCGAACAAAATGTGGGCTACAACTTTCAATTGGCGACGAAATCAACAACTGAAAACGAAGCTGATAAACGCTTTGATATGAACCTTGATCGTTTTATTCTCCAAGTAAATACATATATATATGTATATATTTCATATTTTCATGTGTATATAATAAAGAGACATACGTTCGGTGCTGCAACACACACACACACACACACACACACACGCACACCAGCGCAGTGAAAGTTGTTGCTGTGCACTGCAAGTGCTTCAAGTTGTTGTTGTTGTTGCTGTTGTTGTTGGTACAGATCTGCAGTGAACTCAATTCGCGCAGAGCAAAAGCAAACATAATCGTCAACAACGCACAACAAATTTCTCTCTGTGTGTGTGTGTAAACGTTCACAACATTATTGTCGACAATTTTTGCTGTTTTTTAGTTAACATTTTGCCCAACTTCTTTCTGGCCTAAAACAGAATAAAATATACGAAAAAAAATAACGCCAGCTATTTTTGTTCATTCTCGCTTTTCGATTATTCTATTATATATGTACATATACATATATGTATATATTATTTACACATATTTGTTCGTTGTTGCTGCTTATGCCAAAAGAAATGCGGACAAAACAAGACAAGAGAAAAAGCCGCAAAACTTTTCGGCGACTGCTGCCCGCTGCTGTAATGTGCGCCAGCAGAGACGACAACGACGACGACGACGACGACGAATGACGACGAATAACGACGAATGACGAGTGCAGTAAGGCGTCGTTGTGATCGTTGTGTTGTGTGCTTCGGTTTCGGGCTGACGCTTTGACGACGTCGACGTCGCTGCACTCCGCAAGCCCAAAAAAATGAAAGAAATATGCATATGTGTGTGTGTGTGTATGCGTGTGAATGCCTGTAAAAACGTTGTATTCACAACAACAACAACAACAACAACAACAGCTACAACAAAAAGAGCAAATACAGGCGGTATATATATATATATATTTACTACACACATGCATACAATGTCAGGGAATTCTCTGATTCAATTGGGCAGCACACACACACACACACACACACACACACACACATACACAGCGAGAAGCAGCAATATCAACACATTTAACTGCATTTTTTGGAACTCAGTTGAGCTTTTTAATTCGATCAGTTCAGTTACTAAAGTTAGTTCAGCCAAAACGCACAATTTCAAATTCAAATCGAATTTCACAGTTAGCAACTGGGAAAACTCAATTGCGGATGCGAATTGAGAGCTGAGAATTGAGAACTGAGAACTGAGAACTGAGAGTACGGTTCAGTCATAGACGGACAGGGCAACGATAGACAACGTGTGTCAAGTGCAACAAGTGCAAGGATCAAAAGCTCAATTGCACAATACTTATTTTATTTTATTTTTTTTTGTTTGTTTGTTTCTTCGAAAAAAATAAAAAATAAAAATAAGAAAGAAAGATCAAAAAGGAAAACAATTTAAACCGTTTTTGGGTCAAGTGTGCAAAATACCAACAAAACTCAAAATCAGTCCAAGTTTTGGACTTTAAGGACTGCTGAAAAGGACAGCGAAAAACAAAAACAAAAAACAACAAAAGCAATATAAAAGAAAATAATTTTTTAATTTGGATTCTGTGTAAAGTGAAGAAGCTGCAGCAATTTCAAGTTCGCAAATGTCGCGCCATGTGAGAAAATTAATTTGTTGACGACAACAACAACAACAACGGAAGCAACAACAACAACAACTGCAGCTTCAGGTACGTTTTAATCCTAGAGAGAGAGAGAGAGAGAGAGTTGCTGCGTTTCAAGGAAGTGCATGTGTGTGTGTGTGTTTCACATAATCGACAGGCAGGTTAGAGCTTTTCCCCTCCCCCCCTCACGCTTTGCAAGAGAAGGACATTTGACTCATGCAATGCGGGAGAGCAAGTTTTGGGCAAGGCACATAGGCAATGCAAGAGAGAGAGCGAGAGAGTGCATGCAATGCATTCGATCATGCAGCTCTCTCTCCTCTCACTCTGACTCTCAACTTGAACTTCGTTTTTGCTCTCCTCAAGTTTTCTTGTTGTGTGCCAATTTCCAGTGAGTTAGTGAGCGTAAACTTTTAAATTTGCCCTTATACTCGTGCTCGTATTCGTATTCGTGTTCGTATTCGTATTCGTGCGCTCTTCGTCCCAGTTCCAGTCGCATTAACAGTAACACAACAACAACAAGAGCTCGCTGCCTTCGTCGCCGTCGCCGTCGCAGTTGCAGTCGCAGTTCCAGCGCTTGATCATTAACACTTTGAGTCACCGTTGCCCTTCGCTGGCGACATATGTATGCGTGTGTGTGTGTGTATTTAGTATTTAGCAGTTAGTAGTAGGAGATTTTTTTTTTGGCAAAAGGGCCGCCGCCGCCAAAAGCAAACAAAGAGGTACATACATACATACATCAGGGGGTTGGAGGAGGAGGGGCGATTGCTAGCGAGGTCGATCTGCAGGAAGTCGTTACCACACAACAGTAGCAACAACAACAACAACAACATTAACATCGTTGTCGTTCGTTGCGTTCGTTTTTTTTTTTGTTCGTTGCCTTTGTTGCTGCTGCTGCTTTCGTAGGATCATTTTTGTTGTTGTTGCGTCGGGGCTTTGGGCTTTGGCTTTGGCATTTTGCATTGCCTGTGTGCAGTTTGGTATTCAGCGTTGCATCGAACGCACACGCATACGTCGTCGTGCGGCAGCAGCAGCAACATCGTTGCATCTACTCACATCCCGATTACGAATAAAGAGCGCTGATATCAAATATTCTTTAGCTGTTTTTTCTTGTTTTTTTTATGTAATTCGTTTGTTGTTTTTGTACTTTGTTTTTGTTGTTTAACTGTAATACAACTCAGGACTCTCATCATAAGTTCTAGCCAGATAAGAGTTAATATATATGTATGTACATATATGTAATAATAATGTTATAAGACCGCTAAGCACCTCAGAATCACAATCTCAGACCTCAGCAGAAGAAGCAGCAATCGAACAATTTACCGTTACAGTAACAGGTAAGTCTATTGTGACCTAATCATCTGTTTGTATGTTTGTATGTTTGTATCAAGAGAGAGAGCGAGAGTGAAGAGCAGTTGAGCCGTTACTTTCGCTTTCCAATGCTTCTAGTGCTTCACAGTGCTGCCAATATAGCTATTTACCCGCTAGATCTAGCGGCTAGCGGGAATTATCGCTATTTTCCAGCTTCATGTATTTTTATGTTTTACGTTGCAACACTTAAACACTTTGTTGTATTTTTTCCATTTGAATGGTAAAAAAAAAAAAATAAGCCATAAGCGCATTAAAATTTGATCGTTTTTAACTATGAAATCAATTGATGCGAGTTTTATACCATCACTAACGAGCTATTTCACAATTTATAAGTGTAAGTGTAATGGTGTAAGTGATGGGAAATGCATTAATGCAAATATTGCAAATCTAGCATTAATTTTTTAGCTACCCACAAAAATGTTCTGGCTATTTCTAGCTTTTTTTCAAAGGCTAGTTTAGCTTTTTTTAATGAGCCGACGAGTTGGCATCACTGCGGCGACAACAACTAGTTGGCAAATTGAAAGAATAGAGAATTGTGTGGATGGGATAAATAAAGTCACACACACACAAACACACACATACAGATATTTGTGCTTGCCTGATTCTGGTTAGTTGCGGCCGAGACCCTGAATGCTCTGAATGCAGCTAGCTGCCACAGACCGGTATGCACACACACACACACACTCACACACACACACACTTGCACGCACACAGACAGAGACGCAGACATGCACAGAAAGGTGACGTAATGGCAACTACTCCACTAACACATTTTTCTACATTCCTGCAACACATGCCCCCCCTCCAACGATCTACCAACTCCACACCCTCCCTCCGCCCTAGCACCCCCCATCCGGCGGCAGTCGACGAAGTCGTCGAGACGAGAAAAACTCTGAATGAAAATTGCAGCGAAGCATTTCTAGCATAAAGAGAATCAAAAATACATAAAGTGAAAAAAAAAAAAAAAGTAGAGAGCCAGACGCAGCAGCAGCAGCAGACAGACATCAGAATCACACAGATACACACACACACACACACACACACACACACACATAGAGTTGTGCTAGGCAAATGGCTGGCTGTTGATTTTGTTGCTGCGTCGAGAGGGGCACTCTAGAAAGTGTGGACCCAGCAACAACAACAACAACAACAACTGAATGACTGACTGAAAGCGTGAGCAGACGTGTATGCATGTGTGTGTGTGTGTGTGTGTGTGTGTGTGGTGTGCAAGTGCCCGACATTCAAGGTTGACTCGGCGCACAACTTGTTTTCTTATTATTATTGTTGTTGTTGTTGTTTTTTTTTGTCTGTGTCTGCGTCCGTATCTGTTATAGTTGTTGTTGTTGTAGTTTCAGTTACAGCAAGCAACAACAACAACAACAGCAAAAGCCAAAAGGCAGAAGGCAAAAGCCAAAAGCAATCGCAAAAAAAAAACACAAACGCAATATGCATAGCAGAAAAAGCGAAGCCAATTTCCAGGAATACATACATACATACATACACATGCACATACTATATACGAACCGTATGCATTTTTATGATGAGAGAAGAAGAAAGAAGAAGAAGAAGAAGAAAATGTAACTGTAAAACTGTAGTTCGTAGGGCTTCGCAGTTGCAGCGCTGCCAGCGAAATTGAGCTGTTATTTACAGTTAATCAAAATGACAGAAGTCGGTCGCTCTCATCATCCTCTCTATCCTCCTCGCTCCTCGCTCTCTCTCTATCTGTCTGTCTGTTCGTATATGTGAGTGCGTTTGTATTTGTGAGTAATTAGAATTGTGAGCGCGCCCTTCCACACTTCCGCTGGCCTTGAGGGACAATAAACTAACATCAACTGACATCAATTCAGAGGGGAGTTGAGTGATAGAGCGGGGGGAAGAGACGAAGAGACGGGAAGGCAGGAAGCTTTTGCTTAACTCCACACACACACACACACACAAATGACTCAGCAAATGCATATGTGTGTGTGTGTATGTGTGTAAAAATAGTTGCATCGATGCTGCTGCCATTCAAAGTGCTTCAAGGCCGCATGAGGCATGAGAAAAGAGAAACAAAGCACAAATGCAACAAACAGAAAACAGAAAACGAAGAACAGAAAAAGGAAAACGGAGAACTGAGAAGATAGACAAGTGCGTGGGTCTCGCGGTTCGCATTCTCGGAAACGTTTACTCCAAGGCCACAATGGAAGCAAACAAACTTCGCATAGGCCACTAAATGTGGCTAAAGGCGTTGCCAGATAACAACAAAAAGCAAGTAAGAAGGCTTTAGTCGAGAAATCCCGACTAAAAGATAACCTGAACTTAACTTTAATATCAAATATCTGAAATTTTTAGAAAAGTTCTTTCGTTATCCATTATTTCAAACCACATTTTTACATTTTCCAAATTCGAGATTTTTTTTTTGTAATCGATTCATTGTAATCGGATTACAGATAGTATATCGATAATTTGAAATTATTGAAATAATAATTTGCTTCCTTCTGCCTGTTACATACTTTTGCACACAAACATTATACCCTTTTTACCCATTTCATGGGTTCAGGGTATAAAGAAGACAAAAGGGAAAAGGGGGAGGGGGGAAAAAAAAACACGCGATTCTTCTTTACATTTTCTTGCTTTTCTTTCTTTGCTTCACTGCAATTCCAACTGCAACTGCAACTGCAACTAAAGCTTAAGCGATATTCGAAGCTAGACAGAGACAGAGGCAGAGAGAGAGAGAGAGAGAGAGAGAGTCTTTTAGTTGTATTATTATGTATTCTTAGTCTTCGCTCAGTCAGTCAGTTGGTCATTGGTGTCATGTCTCCCCTTTCTTCTGCTTCGACTTCTGCTTTGGCTTCTTTCTTTTGCTCAGTTTCTTGTTTTTTCCTCTTTTTTTCCATTTTTTTTTTCTGGCCTAGTCTGGCCGAGTCTTGTCTCAGTTTACATCACTCGTCGTCGCTGGGGTTGGCAACACTGTGACACTGACCGAGGCCAATTTACCCCCTCCCCTCCCCTCCCCTCCTCGGGCCACATGGCTTGTAATATGAGCTGCAAGTCGAGTTGGCAACGGTAAATGCAGATATCTCGTTGACCATGTGGCGTATACGTTTTTTTTTTTTTTCATTGTAACGTCTTTGTTCGAAATATTAGAAATGCCTTTTAAATAAATGATCATTGAACCCGTTCAAACTGAACTCAATTGCATTTTTTTCTCTCTCACGATCAGTTGAAAGCACAAAAAAACAAAAACAAAAAATAAAATAAGAATAAGTCACATGGCGAATGTTTGTTTGTATGTGTATGTGTGTGCACGTATGCAAGTAAATATATGTATTAGCTAAAGCTTTAGCTATAACTATAGGCTATAGAGCGAGAGAGCGAGAACCGGTCATAGTCATCGTTTACACACACACACACACACACATGAGGATCGCATCGAAGCTTATTCATTTCCATTTCCCAGTGCTGAGTACGAGCGCATATTTTTGTGCTCAACACATTTTTATCTAATAACCTTGTGCAGTGTTATTAAACCCAAAAAGTTTCTTAACCTCGCAAGCGGCAGCAAAAGCGCAGCAGCAGCAGCGGCAGCGCAGCTTGTGATGAGAAATGCTAATACGCATACGCTCTGCTCTGCTCTGCTTTGCTCTGCTTTGCTTTGCTCAACGTTCGTATTGCAAATATTCAGCGACAACGCACAAAGCTTTCAAAACAAATAGCTTTGCTCACAAACACAAATGCAGCTGGCTGCGGCTCCGAATGCAAACGAGCGACGACAATACATATACGCATAAGCATGTGGGTGGAGGGGGAGGGGAGGGGGTGTAGTCCATACTCTTCTTAATAGGCCTTCGCCGGACCCATCTCTCGTTTCACAGTTGTGTATGTGTGTCAATTGAATACAATTCTTGCAGCGAGTAGGAGTTTTTCACATACATACATACATACATACATACATATGTACATATGTACGGCTTCACCCAATTGGAGTCCGCTGTGTAGTAAATTGCAAAGGCAAACAAGCAAATTGCATGTAATACGAATTAAATTGTGAGAGTGTATGGTGAGAGCGGGGAGAGAGTAGAGTGAGAGTGAGAGCAAGAGCTGTCAATGCGCAGCTAACTTTTGTTTTACACACACACACACACACATGTGTGTGTTTTTTTTTTTTTTGCAAAGCATTGCGTTGTAGGCTTTTGTCCATGCAAGCAATTTGTATTATTCGTACAATATTTTTTAAAATTTTGTGTTGAAGTGAAATTTTGCCAGCTTTGCATTTATTTTGAAAGTGCTTTGTTGCGTTTTGCAAAATGACTGCAAAGCGCTGCGCCAGCAGATTAGATCAGCTAGCTAGCCACACTTAATTTGACATGTAAATAGCTATGTATATCGATCGAGAGAGAGAGAGGGGAAGAGGGGAGAGAGAAAGCTCACCACACAAAACGAAAGGTGAATGCACGCAAGCAAATGCGCAAAATGTGCCATTTCTAGACGCTATTCACCTCATGTGGTAGCTTTCTGCTAAAGCTGTTAGCTCACCTCTTTTTTGAATCATGCGATCCTGCTTCGTTTAACAATGACTTCAATTTCACATGTTGTTTGCCCGTCACTTTTTCGCACGCTTGTGTAATTTGGAGTTCAATGCTCATTGGAGCTTCACACGGCAGGCCAATAACTGATTACCGCCTCAGTTGGTTATCAAGCAACGAAATGATAATAAAGAATCGAGCGCACTTTTTTTTTTTTTTTTTTGTATTTTTTGTTACACTTTTCACATGTACAGACAGACATTCAGGGCGGTTGCGGGGGCGGGTGCGCTGATGCTCTGACGTTGGAGCCGATGAACGGGTAGCCGAAACGGCATGAGTTCAAAGCCCCTCGACATTGTGAGACAGAGACGATGAAAATTATCGCGCACAAATCACTTCCCTTTCCCATATACATATTTGATGCATGCATTGTGCATTGTGACAGAAACACACATATTTTTGCGACTTGGCACACAACAAAATAATTACAATGCATACATATATATGTACATTTGTACAGACTTACAACAAAACTATGCGCAGTATACGAAACTAACGACAACCAAAGTCAAACGCGTCGCACTCTCAACTAAATGGTAGTGGAAAATGTTCGACTCGATCTAGCTCTAGCAAAAAAAACTATTATGCGCTCTCTTGAGCTCTGTTGGGAAACAACTTACATTGCTAGTTTGTCGGTGAGACCGTGAGAGGCTAGCGGCGCTAGATAAGCAGCCAAAGCACTCAAATAGTAGAAACCGAAACTACAAAAACTAGTTGAGCGAGAAGCTTTTGAGTGAAAGCTGCTGCAGCAGGCTACTCTCAGCATTAGTGATCGCAGATTACGACTCAAAATGGTCCACTGCAGTTGCACTTTTGAAAACACACACATACATATGTATGTATATACAGTGCAATCTGTGGAAACGATTTGAGTATAATGTGTGTTTGCGCAACTAACGAAGAGCGTCGTGATTGAGTTTTTTTTTTGTTTTTTTGTTCGACTTTGGCTCGCTATTGGCAATTGTGAGGTAAACGACCGAATGTCCGACAGACGATGACTAGGTTAAGGTGAAGGTCAAATTAGCGAAAATGCTAAAAACAACAACTGCCAGCCAGCGCTGCCAAAGCTGACGGCGCAGTCGCAACAATAGAAATCAACTTTGTCAGCGTTAAAGCGAGCGAATAAAATAGCACCAACAATAACAACAACTAATCCACTGGGTACAACAACAACGACAAAAAAAAAAAGAAGAAATTGAAACGTAGACAAACGTGATCAAACGCAGGGAGGCGGGGCATGCAGGCAGAAAGAGACAGGAGTAAGAGACATACTTAAGTATATTTCTATGTATGTATAAGAAGAAGTTTTTTTGTTTTTTTTTTGTTTTTTTTTTGGCTGTCTCAAGCGCAGACAAAAAGCGGGTAAACCGACAGACAGAAAGACACACAGAAGGACAGATAGACAGACAGTTGCAGTTGTCTTTTATTTTTTATTTATATTTTTTTTTTTTTTGTCTGAAGTCTACCGCAACTTGCTCCTCACCCCAGGGCCAGACACACGGCCCCTCATAGAATAAAAGTCCATGTCTGAGCTCATCCACGCAGCCAGTTCCCAATCCGAATTTTGCGTGCTTTGCCTCTACATCTCGACATTTGTGTGTGTGTGTGTGTGTGTGTGTCCGATAGATAGACAACGCCAACAAAGACAACGCAAAACAAACAACCATATACATACATACATACATACATATGTACATTTAAACGTACATACACACAATGAAAACGTGCAGACGTTGAGTAAGCTTTGCGCCTGCGTCTCTTGCTAGTATTTTGTTCTGCGCTGACTGTTTGAAAGTGTTTGTCGAACGCCACGCGCTCACACGCCATGCGCTCTCCCTCTCTCTCTTGTATGCTCTCTCTCTCTATCGTTTCGTCTGGCACACACACAACAATAGCGCGAGAAGCTTTTTTCTGCAATCTAATGCGCATCGGTCTCTCGTTTGCTCTCTCCCTCTCGTTCGCTCACACGTTCACACACATTGTCTCTATGCCTGGGCTATGGCAGCGACGGCGACGTTGGCAGAGCCACAGCAGACGTTGAACGCAAGACCTTGAACTTGGACTCAGTTTACGAGTTGAAAAATTGGGTTTTGTTTTGAATTGTTTGCATGTCGTTGTTGTTGTTGTTGTCTGCTATCAATGTCGCTTCGTCCCTCTACACATATGTACATATGTGTGTGTATTGTTTTATTCATAGTTTCATAGACAGTTTTCTTAGGTTTCTAATGGTCACAGCAAACACTTAATTACATTCAATTAATTTAAGGTCAGGTGCACTTAACACGCATATTACGATGAGAGAGAAGCATCAAAAGCGTTTACGAAATGCAACAAGCTTGTTTTATTTACATACATACATACATATGTTTGTATGGCATCCCTTTTCACGTTGTTGTTGTTGCTTTCCTCATCCGCAGACGTTGAAAACGCCGGCATCTGTCTAGCCTTTGTCTAGCCCACCATTCACCATATAAACACACACACACACACACACACATACGCTTTCAGACAGAGCTTTCCCACTCCCCGTTGTATTTGTAATGGTCGTCGTCGTCGTCGTCGTCGTCATTGCCATCGTCGCAATCGTCGTCGTCGTCGTCGTCGTCGTCTCGTTCTAGTTTTTACATAAAACTTTCGCTTTCATTGCTGTGGCTGGGCTCTGACTATGTGTCCATGTGTGCGTGAGTCTGTCTGTCTGTCTGTTTGTGTTTGTGTGCGGACGTTAGATTTTACATTTGACCGGCATTATGTGAATGGCAATGTAAATGGGTGGTGAGGGGGGGAAATAGGGATAGGGAGATTGTGCTGTAGGCACAGGGTGTCTCTCTCTCTCTTGCTCTAGGCAACAAGTGTGTCTTTGACTGTAACTGTAACTGCGACTGTGACTATCACTGTGACTGTGACTGTGACTGTGGGTGGGACTGACCTTGTTCAATGTTCACACCGCTCTCCCCCTCAAACACTCTCGCTTGACATATTATCTACGCAAAGTGGAAGTCGCGTTGCCAAGCGCCAAGCAAAGCCAACTGATAGAGAACAAACACTAGAAGAGACTTCTCTGTATGTATGTATGCGTGTGTGTTTGGAGATACATACATACATATATATACACAACTAACGGCAGCTAACCTTGAAAATAGCACAAGCAAACAAACAAAGAGAAAAATGCGTTTGCAAGACTATCTCACACCCTGTATATGGTCAAGTTATATGATACTCTCATACTAATAGAACAGTTAAAAGTCTGAAGTTGCAAATTAAGAGAGAGAAACAAGTTTACGGCTACAACAAATTAAAAGCACACAATGGTATAATAAAATTTAGTTTCAGTTTCCAACCGAAACCGAACAAACTACTTGTCTATCTAATCTCATTTGTTTGGCGTTTTTTTTCTTTCTTTCTTTCTTTTTCTTCTTTTTAGCAGCGCAGCGCATTCAACCAAATAATTGCTTTATTCAACTATGCATGCATGTATGAGTATCTATGTGTCTGTCTGTGTGTGTGTGTGTGAGTGTGCGAAAAAAAAGGAGGAAAAAACTGCAATGCCAAAAAGCGCGCAAAAAAAAACCAACACTTTTTCTAGAACTATTTTAAAAGATGTTTGCTAGCAGAGGCCGCAGCAGCAGCGACGTCGACAGCAGCGTCGGCGTCTGCTTTATGTACCGTCTCTCTCTCTCTCTCTCGCTGGGAGAGTGTGCGGCGAAATGCGCCAAACAAAATTTAATAATAATACAGCAGCAACAACAACAACAACAAAAAATGTAGTATTTAGCCTTGAAAGTTCGTAAACACTACGAATTGCGAATGCGAGCGAAGATCTTTTTATTTTATTTCATTTCATTTCATTTCATTTTTTGTGCACAAAAATAAAGTCACATCAGAAATGGGAGAACAAAAACAAAAAAAAAACACTCAAATAGTACATTTCGAATTCGAACGAAACAAAACAGCTTGATCAAAGAAATCGAAGACGAAACAAAAGCACAAACTTTGTATGTTTAATTCTAGCTTCTGTATGTGTGTGTATGTATTTGGGAATGTGAGCCGAAATATAAGACAAGCCAATATTCTATAACTTAGCAGCTGCTGCTGCTGGTCGTCGGTCATGGTCACACGCTCCACCCTGCACCCCTGCACTCCCCTCCTGCTATGACTCAAGAGTGGCGCTGCATTAGAAACTTGAGCTTTTCCCACCAAACGTATTTGCGGATGCTTTCGCTGCAATTGCAATTGTAATGCGATAGTCTGCAGTGCGAGAGAGAGAGAGAGAGAGGAGCTGCTCGTAATAAGTAATTAGAAGCAATGTATGTATGAAAGCTTGGGCTTAGTGCAAGTTGAAAGTGGGAAGCCGTTATGTATGTACATATGTCTGTCTACTATATTGTGTATAATGTATCTCTGCCTATCCACTTTTGTTATTATTAGTCAGCGTTAGCGTCAGCGTCGTCAGCGTCAACGTCAACTGCGACGTCGTCGGCCGCAGCGGAGTTTTGTTCTATGCACAAAAGTCACACATATACCGCATTAACTGAGCGTGAGCGTGGAAGTGAGTGCGACTGTGTGTGTGTGAGGGAGACAGGCGGACAATAGAGAGGGTGACAGCGAGATCGAGAGTCACAAATTTTGTATACTGGACTCTGTGCTAAAAACTTTATTTGGCATGAGTGCGAGTGCGAGTGCGTCGCTGCTGCAGCGTGCGTGTATGTATTTATGTGTGTGTGTGTGTGTGTGTCTACGTTCGGTCTGGCTCGTTTTCGTTTGGTGGTGTGGTGGGAAACGAGCAAGCACAAATTCTAATACAACTCAAGTTCAGGTTCAATTCACTGTGCTCCCACACACACACACACACATGCATATGCATATGCACAGATCACTGAACACACACACACACACATTGCATAATTCGTTCCTGTCCCTTTCTGTTTACCTGACCTGATCCTAGCTGGGCTTTTTGGGGCTGACAACAACAACAATGACGACGACAACCGAACCGAGCACGTTTGTTGTTGTCCCGCTCTCTTGCTCTCTCACACATACACACATACGAATGCTGCTGCTGTTGCCAAAAATTTCGGTGAATAGTTTAGTGTGTGTGTGTGTGTGTGTGTGTGCTTTCGAATGCGCTTTTTTTGTTGGTTTTATATTTTTTTTGGTGTGCTATCGCTGCTGCTGCTGCTGCGCTCAGTCGACGCTGACGACGCTGGCTGCCTTTGCTGCCTTCGAGCACTCTCTTCTTCTTTAGAACGAATTCAGTTGAGTTTCTACGCTTGCAATCATCAAACGCAACACTAAAAGCCAACACGCTGGCTGGCCGCATACTGCTGCTCCCAGCTCCCAGTTCCCAGTTCCCGGTTCCCGGTTCCCGTTCTCAGTGTTCAGTGTTCAGTGTTCATTCAGTCTTCAGTGACATTCGATTCCAATCTTAAGCGATCCTGTAATGACATTTCATCACATCTCCAATACACACCCACATATTTAAATACTTATACATATACATACTATATATATATGTAGTTTAATAGTTATATTTTAGTTCGTGTTCGGTCGGTCGTTCGGTTCGGTGCGGTTCGGTTAATTGATTAGTGTGTGTGTGCGTGTGTGTGTGTGTGTAGCGGCTTACTATTTTTTTTATACATTTTTTTGATACGTTGAGTGCTCAATGTTATTTGCATTTAACGTTCAAGCCAAGATCTCAAATCCAAGCAAAATCTATCTACCTCAACAAACCAAACAACAACAACAACAACAATACAACAAAAATGTTTGCTGTACAAAATTTGCACAAATTTGCCAACGACGAACCAACGAATTATTGCACACATAATAATCTATTTCTGTTGGCGTTCGCAACAATAATGAACTATTAGAGATCTGTATAGACAAACAAACAAGCAAACAAACAAACAAACAAACATACATACATACATAAGTAACAAGTCAGATGCTAAGCTGAGCGCATAAGCGGAAGGTATGTACAAAAAGTTGAACATCCATTGAAGAATATGCATACATACATACACACATACATACTTATGCATAGAAACGGTGGTTGGCTATTGGTGCTGCCTGCGTCGCGTTCTATTTATAGACGACTAGCTGAAAAGTGCACCAGTGCTGTCAACTCTTCGGCTCATTAAAAAAGCTAAACTAGCCTTTGAAAAAAGCTAGAAATAGCCAGAACATTTTTGTGGGTAGCTAAAAGAAGCCCACTTACACATTACACTTACACTTATAAATTGTGAAATAGCTCGTTAGTGATGGTATAAAACTCGTATCAATTGATTTCATAGTTAGTTTTGGCTTATCGATTTTTTTTTACCATTCAAATGGAAAAAATTCTACAAAGTATTTAAGTGTTGCAACGCAAAACATAAAAATACATGAAGTTGGAAAATAGCTATAGTTCCCGCTAGCCGCTTGTCAATTGCAGCCTGCTGGATCTAGCGGGGAAATAGCTAAACTGGCAGCACACATTCGCACGCCTTGACTTATCTGATAGTTTTCACTTTCAATGTCATCGCACACACTCTCACAATGCTGTGAGTGCTATTGCCCGAGCGAGAGCAAGAGAGCATGAGTGAGTTGGCAAAGCTTTAGTTTACTGTTCCCGTTACCTGTGTGACGAAAAGAGTGCGGGCGAACTATTCACATATGTATGTATTGTATGTACATACATATATCCTTGCTCATTGCTCATAATGTTAATGTGATTTCATTGAGTGAATTCCAACAACAATGAAACTGAAGCAAAAGCATAACTGTAAAATTGTGCAGTACAAGTGTTTTAGTTATTTGCGATGCGTTTGCTGTTTTCACTTCGTTCTTTTGATCATTCTTCTTTTATTTTCTGTTTGTTTGTGCTCTTTATAATAAATGCATAGTACCTAAAAGAACAGAAAACAAAAAAACATACAAAAATTAACTTTGTACTCGTTTTATTTGTGTGCATTTTATTTAAGTTTGCAACTTATTTTTCACCTGCTTCGACCTGTTTTTTTTACTAGTTTTTACTCGTGTGTGTGACATAGAAATTGTCGCCGTGGTTGATATATTTTAAAATGCATTTGTTAACAATTTTCGAACATTTTGCCATTGTTGCGATGTTGCAGCAAGCAGCGCAAATTCAAAACAATCAACATTTTTCGCCGCCACAGCAAAAATAGCACAAAAATACATACACATATGTTTAAACGAATGAATAAAGAAGAGAAGTTGAAACGAAAAAAAAAAAAAAAATACAGTTTCAGCGATCAAACAAGTTTAACGAGTTGTATACAATTCACATAGAATACTAATAATATAATTAACTTATACATTTTGCTATGGATTCTCGACTAATTGCTCTTATTTTTTCACCTCTTCGATTCATTGCAGTTTATCAAATATTAGCCAATAATAGAGCGATCGTCTTTCAACACAAACGCAGCATTTACGCAAAGCAGAACGACTTCGGAGCGTCTCTGTTAGCGGGTGTGCGTGTGTGTGTGTGTGTGTGTGTGCGTGCGAGCGCAATAAGCACGAACACGAAGGGAAGGAAGGGCGAAAGAGGAATAATTTTTATAACCGGTGCAATAGAAAGCCGCCAAGATACGCAAAAAGGTGACCACAAAGAAGGCCAGCGTTGTTTCGACGGTTGACGACGATAATAACAACAGTAATAGCAGCAGCAACAACAACATCAACAACAACAACAACGCTAGGCAGCTGAAAACAACAGCAACAATCGAGCTGCAAAACTCATACCAACAACAACAACAACAACCACACGAAGAAGAACAAGAACAAAGCAATATGGACGAAACACAGCATTTCTGTCTGAGGTGGAACAACTACCAGAGCAGCATCACATCAGCGTTCGAGAATCTTCGTGACGACGAGGACTTCGTCGATGTGACGCTCGCCTGCGAAGGGCGCAGCATAAAAGCGCATCGTGTCGTGCTCTCCGCATGCAGCCCCTACTTCCGCGATCTGTTAAAGGTAAGTGAAAGTGTGTGAGCGCAAAAAGCTCTTCACTGTTAAAGCTAACATGAGAGAGTGCCACTGTTAAGCAGTTAACCAGTTGATCTGAGCTACATTTCATGTAATGTAATGTCAAGTGTTGAACCCATTTCTGTTAAGATCGCATCTTTAATTAAATGACCTACATAGAGAGAGAGAGAGATAGCAATAACACATGTGCACGTTACGCATACGCAGCGTTGGTCTATCGCTGTCTCTGTTCCACAACAATTTCAATATAAGGCAGAGTTTTCTGCATTCGGCTTTTGGCAGTTGGCAGCCTAATTAATAAAATGATGATGATGCGACACGCATGCAAACGAAGAAATATATATGTATGTATGGATACTTTGTTTGTGTGCTATTGGTAACGGGGCATACATGCAACAAAATGTGGCAAGTTGTGCCAACAAGCCGTTGAAACGTTGCAACGTCTCGTGCTCGTGGTGTAAACGGTTAAGGCAAAGTTTTTTAGCTGTTGTTTGGTAAATAATACTTATTTTCTGTGCTTTTAGCTAAAATATTATACAGCAATAATGGCCAGAAACGTTGCAGGGATGAGTTAAAAATGGGGTCCTTCTGTTTGCATTTTAATTTATTTAGTTGCGCACGACGGCCGTAATAACAACAAAAACAGAAACAACTAAGAACTAAGAACTAAGTAACAATAGCAAAACGAAACAGACGACGACAACACGCCAAATGTCGACAGAAAGGTTGAAAGAGATAAACTTGCACACACACAGACAGACAAGAGAGAGAGAGAGAGAGAGAGAGGTACAGTCAGTACCAAAAAAAAAAAAAAAGTCGAAACGATAATGAGCTTACTGTACGTATACTTAACGGACATTAGACCAGAGTGTCATGTCATTCTTTTTTTATTTTTTTTGTTGTTGTGAGACTGGACCAGGGCTGCATTTGCTACTAATTTGCCATGCCTTGCAGTTGCAGGTTAGGTTGAAAGCAATGGATTTGCAAAAAGGGTTAAAGGTAAGGGGTGGAGCGGGGCAGTCAGTGCCGTCTCGTACTTTGCTTGTTTCTTCATTCTCATATTTTACTTCTTCTTTTTTTTGTGTATTATTTTATTATGACATTAAAATTATGGGAGTCGGCTTTTTCGTTTGCCAGCCCCGCCCCCCGCCCCGCACCGCCGCCAACAAACTTGTGCCTGCATTGAAAATATTTGCACGCAATTGCGGTTTTTTAGCAGGCCTCGAGTCTTGACTTGCCCCCCCTTCCCCCCTCCCCTCTTTCCAGCTCCAAAACTTTGCCATTTGCATTGTTTGAGCTGTCATTGGCGTCACTGACGACGACGACGACGACGACGACGACGACGACGGTGAGGTTTGGATTGGTTAGAGGATTGATTAGTGGTTGTGGCTTGTACCTTTACCGTTACCTTTATACCGTCGATGTTGTTGCTTTTGCCATTGCCATTGCAGCAGAAATTATATAAATTACAAACTTCTCAGTTCTTGGTTTTGTTTGTGCTATGTGTGTGTGTGTGTGTGTGTGTGTGTGTGAATATTTTCTCTCGACGTGATTTGTTAACATGATAGAAAACTTCATTTTGTAAATTATAGACGCAAACAGACATCAACAACAAATTTAATGCACCAACTTTTTACAAAGCCAAAAGATTGTCTCTATCTCTGTGTGTGTGTGTGAAGAGGGAGGGGTGGGGGGGGCATTTAGTGGCATCGAGGTCACTAATGGTTGCCCTACGACTTATTCTTCTGGCAACTAACTGAATTGGTACGAAGGGCTGTGGCATATTGCGTATACGACACCGGGTCCACCTACCGGGCCAGTTGCGTCAGTTTCAGTTAACAATAAATTGCAAACTTTCGGCTAAATGTAATGTTGTAATGTTGTTGTGGGGCATACGATAATGAAGCCGCCATGAGGACAAAACTACAATTGCAGGCAACAACAGAAAGTCGGCATTTAATTTGTTAAAAAGGCCAACTAAATGCAGAGCGAAAAAAAGGCAACGACAACGACAATGACAACGACAACTGGAACTGCAACAATAGCAGGGGTGGAAAGGGGGGAGGGGCAGAAAAATGCTAAAATAATTATATACCAAGAAATTAGTACGAGTATACTACAAAAAACTTTGTTGGCAACGCAACAAAACGAGTCGGGCCGAAAAGTTTGTAAATTCAATTTGAAATACATACACAACAAGAGCGACGACACAAACAGACATGCAACACACAGAGAGAAGAGAGAGAGAGAGAGAGAGAGAGAGAGAGAGATAGAGTCCAGTTTTGGCGACACTTTGGCTACTTTGCCTTGATCTCTTCTTCTTCTTTGGGGGCTCTGGTTGTAATTGTGCGCGCCTTGCGCCTATGCATAAATATTTAATTAACTGCAGCGCATTATTTTAATTAGGTGTAAAACAACACTCACACACACACACACACACACACACACACACACAACAACTGCCAACTGGCAGCAATGGGAATGAGTTAAGCGCTCCTAAAAGCATTTTGGCTTTTGTTCAACTTTAGCTGTAACTGAACGTAGGGGGGAAGGGTGCAGGGTGAAGGAGGAGGAGCACTTGAGTGGATGTACTATTAGTCACAATTTGCATAAATGACAAACAGATTTTAATGTACTGTTTTCCTTAAAAAAAAAAAAATAAAAATAAAAAAGGAAAAATATTTCTCTCTCTCGCGAATCAATTCAGTTTTGTGGGCTTTGACGATCAACTTGATCACTGCCTTCTCTTGACCTCAATTTCACAATCTGCCTCACACACACACAGTGTATTTATATACATTTTGTATATGTATATGTGTGCAAATAAATCGCGAATGCAAGCGACAAGAAAACTCTCAGTTCGTTTCGTTGGGATCGGGATCGAAATAATAACAAAGACGCCATGACTTGACCCAATTTCAACGCCCTTTGCGTGTGCGTGTGTGTGTGTGTGTGTGTGTGTGTTTGTTGTGTTCGCTTGCCACTCGACAGATGATAAAGTGAAATTCACAGCCATAAAACTGCAGACTGCAGACTGCAGACTGTAGATTGGTGTAAGGGAATTGAGGTCAACGTTGTACAAACATAGCTGAAAGATATATGTACAGCTATATTCTGTTTTTACACGGTAGATTGGTGCCAGAAAAAACCGTTCCTTATCTCTAAAACTTTTCAAAATTAATAAAAAAAAAAAAAAGTGTTGTTGAAGACCAAGTATTCATATTTTTTACTAAATCAAGCATAGTTATTAAAAAAAAAGCTTAAAAGCAATGTAAATTAAATGTATGACTAGTTCAGGAACTAAAAACAATGTTTTAAGGACAAAAAAATATAAAAATTAAAATCATAATTATAGGAACTAGTCCACAAAATATTAACACATTTTATTTGCTCTGGCAAAAAGGGAATTTCCATAAATTAGTTCGATTTATTGCTCCGACCAGTCAATTTTCTTGTATCCACAAAACGGGAATTTCCTTAAATTTGTTGTTTGAACATATTTCGAGAAAACTAAATTTGACACAAAATATTTAAGCCCAAAAGATTTTGAATCGTGCCAAATGAAATAAAATCGTGTTCAAATATTAAAAAAAATATTTTATAACCATGCCAAAAAAAGACCGTGTAAAAACAGAATTAGCTGTACATACAGTGATGGAAATAATAATAGAAACAACATGCAATTTTATAGTTTTAACCACATTGCAATTTATTGTTTGGATCTGACAGGAAACCACAAGTAAGACGTCCTAAAAATACTGCACACGATCCAAAACACACAATTAAAACAATTAAGCATGGAAATATTATGCTATGGAAAGAAATTTGAAATTTACAAAAAAATATGTTGTTTCTATTATTTTTTCCATCACTGTATGCATATTAGAGCCCTGCATTTATGCATTAACAAAAGAAACGAAACAAAAACATATGCATAACAAACAAACGGGAATGGGCATTTTTTCTTGCATGCTTGCTTATGACTCAAAGACATTCACTAATACATATGCAAAGCATTTACAGTTATTTTGCGTGATCGTCTCTCATTCTACGACCTTCGCTGTACAATTTGTTGACTCTAGTTCGAATGTCTCGAATATTTGTTGTGGTTCTTGCTGTGCTTGTAATACTTCCAAGACATGGTTCTTGTTTTGTTTGAATTCTTTTTGAATTTGTATGTATATAACATTATCGTTGTCGTTGTCGTTGCCTTTTGCAGAGCACACCCTGCAAACATCCCGTCATACTGCTGCAAGATGTCAATTTTATGGATCTGCACTCGCTGGTCGAATTCATATACCACGGCGAGGTGAATGTGCACCAAAAGTCCTTGCAGTCCTTCTTGAAGACAGCCGAAGTGCTGCGCGTTTCGGGCCTAACACAACAACAAGCCGAGGACACGCATAGCGTAAGTAACCACACCCCCCTACCCCCCTTCAGCAGCCATTCCTAACTGACCAGCACAATGATCAATATAGCACTTGGCACAGATACAGAACCTGGCGAATGCGGGAGTGCGCACACCATTGAACACACATACGCATCATGGTGGCGCGTTGCACGATGATGGGGCTGCCACATTGTTCAGCAGTCGCCAGCAGGCCGCCGGCTCCCCGCCGCCGCCGCCGCCGCCCCAGCTGCCGCACATCAACAACCATCTGCTGAAGCGCATGGCCTTCATGCATCGCAGCAGTGCCGCCGTTGCCGCCGCCGGCGTCGATGAGACGTCGCACGCGATGAAGCGTCTGCGCTGCGCCAACAACGACAATGGCCTCACCGGCAGCAACAACAACAGCCCCGACTTGCAGCTGCATGCGCGCAGCGCCTCGCCCCAACTCACCCCGGCCGACTTCAGTACGATCAAGCACCACAACAACAACAACACACCGCCGCTCAAGGACGAGAAACGTAAGTCAACAAAAATAACTATAATATTCGTTAGTTTTATACCCCGATTCCACTAGGCTTCAAATATCATAACAGCGAAGTGGGTCGTTCCAATATCAATCCTGTTGAAACAGCATATAATTTTAACAGAAATCCGATTACTGTTATACTCAATTTGGCACTGTTCACAACCAAAAATCGAGCAGGAATTTGGTATTTTTGTTGCTGTTAAGCTCCACTGTTAACGAAAGATGAGCAACTAAAATTTATCAACTAGGAGATGTCGATTCCAACTGAGCGAAATTGAATATGATTCAGATTCACTACATAAGAATCTAATACCCCGATTTCACTAGGCTTCATTTATCATAACAGTCGAAGTGGGTCGTTCCACTATCAATCCAACTGAAACAGCATATGGTTTTAACAGAAATCCGATTAAAAAGCCGCTGACTGCTGTTTGATTTTCTGTTATACTCAATTTGGCACTGTTCATAACCAAATATCGATAAGAAATTTGGTATTTTTCTTGCTGTTACAGCTCCACTGTTAACGAAAGATGAGCATCTTCGTAACAGCCAAAGTCTGTATAAAATGTATTAACATTGGATAATTCAAATAGATGCTACATTACCGCCTTCCAATTACATCCGTGCATCCGGCTCTAGTGGAATCGTGGTATTAGATTAACTAATTGATGGGTGGGTGTTTAGGTAATGGATATTTTTTTATTAATTAAATAATTGGAAGTTGGTATATACAGAGTTTAAATTTATTTTAATTTTATCAACTAAAAATTACAATTATTATTGAATATTAAGTATTTGGTTTTAATAATAATTATTTTATGCAAGGAAAATGAGGCATTTACAAAAACTATACTTATAAATAGTTTTACTAATATCCAAAACTAGAGAGTGAAGAATTGAAATTTATTATTGTTAGAATTGATCATTTCATCAATCGGCTTAATATTAGGTAATGGACCTGCTGGTGGCAACAACAACAATTCGGGCAACAACAACAACAACAATAACAACAACAACACAAATGGCAGCGGCAACGGGCTCTCCATCAGCGACAAACTGGGCAGCTTAACACCCTCGCCATTGGCACGCGGCATCGACGATGTCAAGTCGGAGCCCATGGAGCTGGTGTGCTCCAACAACAACAATGCCAGCAACAGCAACGTGAATGACGAGCACAGCAACGACTCCACCGGCGAGCACGATGCCAATCGTTCCAGCAGCGGCGATGGCGGCAAAGGTTCCCTAAGGTAAGTTATTCTGTGTTTGCCTGTTTATACAAAATGAAATCATTTGCAACTTTTGGTATTTGCAGCTCGGGCAATGATGATGAAATCGTTGACAATTTGGCCGCCCATCATGCCGCACAGCCCTTCATAATGTCACCGGCCGACAACAAACTGTTTCCGGGTGCCGCATTCAACTTTCCCATGGGCAATCTCGATCACTCAGCCTTGCTTGGTGCGTACCTCTCTCCACATACTTACATACAATATATTAACCAGGGACCGTAATCATTATAAGTTATATTAGTATAAAAATTACCTTTTAATGATTACATTTCAATTTTATCGTTTTTACCTAATGATAATCATTTTTTTGAGTCATTTTATAAAACTTAACCATAATCATAATATTTGGTCAAAAAAAATAATAATAAAATAACAATAGATTAGATTTTCATCAACATACCTCCCCAGTACAATAATATTGGTCAAAAGTCTAGTACAAAAGCCGTAAATATTATTTTTTTTTTTTTTTTTTTTGTATAGTTGAATAATCATTATTGTTATTTTTATTTTTTTTTATAAAACTTAATGATTATGGCTTAAGTTTTTATTAAATAAGGAAAAACTTAAAAATCATAACGGAAATGCAAAGATTGAAAAATATATATATAGTTTTTTAGGTCCATTATATTTTTTATTTAAAAAAATAGATAGATAATCATTATTTACGGTCCCTGATATTAACCCATATATCATCCACATACTATAAAAGATTTAGTATAGCCAACTAACGCCATAAACATGTGCACTTTTTTCCCCCTTCTCTCTCTCTCTCTCTCTCCCTCTCTCTCTCGTATCCATTCTTGGTGATCCTCATGCAGGTCTCAACACACAACTACAACAATCTGGTGAACTCGCTGTCTCTCCACAAGGTGAGTCCAAACATTCCTCTATTTACTCTCTATTGTTTCGCTCTATTTGCGCTCAAAAGCTCATTATTACATTTTTTACATCAAATGCAAATACCAAAAAAAAAAAAAAATTTAAAAATATATATATATATTTAAAGAAAAAGAAAATACCCAACAAATTAATACCCATGAAAAAAGAAAAGAAAAGAAACAAAAATAAATATATTAGAAATCCAAAATATTTTAACGTTGAAGAAATGTGTCTGTATCATTTGTTTTACTTGAAAACATACTTACATATATGTACGTACATACAAACATGCATATAAATCGGCTACATATATGTGTGTTGATTACAATTTAATTTAACTTTTGATTTATTTACCAAACACACACACAACATTATATTTGATTATTTCTATCGATAGTTTCAAGTTCCATTTTAATTTAAAGTAAAACCAAACCATGATACTTAAGTCTAGTCAAAAATGGTCCTACAGAGAATCATAAAATATAGACCTTTTATAGCATTGCAAACAGGAAAAATAAAACACTTTAACACTGAAATAAATTAGAATTTTTTTCTTTCATTATTTAGTTTTATGTAAACTTTTCGTTTTTTTTTTTGTTTTTTTTTTTTTGTTTTTGCATCTTCAAGTCTAACACAAAAAAAAAAAAAGTATATAAATTTCTTTCTTGTTTGATTGTTTCGATGGTAAATGTTTTCATTTATTTCCGTCATCCGTAAAGACAACTAAAATGAAAATGAAAAGGAAATGCAAAACACGATTTATGCAATAGCTAAAGAACAACAACAACAACAACTGCAACAGTTAGCCGTAACAATCATATGTATAACAAACCGCCATGCTGATGTTGATGAAGATTTCCAAATATCGCACATAAGAATCAAAGATGTGCCAGTTAAACCAATCTAGGCATTAAACAGCAAACACTGAAACCAAGCAATCCAACCAAGTGTGTGTGCGTGTGCGCGTGTGTGTGTATGTTGGGGGTGTGTGTGCGTGTGTGTGGGCGTAAACTAATAAACTCAACGAGCACACTTTCCGGCAACTTTGCCACAAGTGTTTAGAGGAAAATTCACTGTTTTGAATATGTGTGGCGGACATTTTAATTGCCGCTGTTATCCTGCGGTTAAGCCACAACAATTTCCCACTCTCTCTCTCTTTTCCCCCGTCGATGTGCGTGCACAACTAAAAAGCAGTTCGGAAAAGCTTTGCGGCTTTGTGGCCTGCCCCAACATTTGGGCAACTACACAGAAAATCTACAACATTGTCATGATGGGAATGAGAAACATGCCTCAGCATATAGATAATTTATGAACATGCGTAACGCTTGGCTTTAGTGGGAAGTGAAAGTGAAAGTGAAATTGGGTTTGGGATTGGGATTGGGATTGGATTTGACTAATTAACTTGTGCAGGGAATAGAGAGAAAGGAAATTTGTTTGGCTTAGTGTTTGCTGTTTATTGCTTGTCTTGTTGAGAGAAAAGTATAGGCTTTTTTCAAGTTTTTTTTTTTGAGTTCATTTTGGCTTACTTCATGTTCACACACACATGTTTAATCAGAATCAACGATTCTTGCTCGCTCGCTCTCTTAATTTTTTATCACTGTCTCTCTTTCTTTCGCTCTCTCCCTGTCTATCGCTCATACACACAGCAAGCTTAATGATAACCGACATAAGAGATAGTTGGATTTGAATCCGAATTTTAGTTAAACAGAATCAAAAGCTGAGAAATATATTCATATATTTGTTTCTGAAACCTGAGTGTGTTATTCGTTCATTATTTTGTTTCTCGTTTTTTTTTAGTTTCGTTTATTTGTGTGCTAATTTTGTATTCGTAATTTTGTATTCAACTATTAAACCATCACCAAATGTGC